>CM060941.1:211772001-211784501 GCA_030765085.1 Allium cepa | reverse complement strand
GAAAAATAATAAGCACCGGCCATTAGAGTTAGTAGAAGACAGGATATCAAAAAAAAAGGAGGCTTAGGAAAGAAAGAGAAGAATTAAGGTGAGTGATCTCACTGAAAACCTGGCATTAAGTCCTGAATATTGAGGCAGCCTAAATAGTTTTATATTTCATTTATACAATCTGTGTTTATTTTGGTGTGTTAATGATCTGTTTAAGTGTTCAACCCTTCATGTTGATATACCTAGAAAATATGGTTTATGGATTTCCTGTTTAAAAATGATCATTTGTGTTATGAATTAACCTTGAGATGAGATCCTTTTATGTGTTTTCTGCATATAGTTATTCATTAAAAGAAAAAAAAGAATCCCAAGGGTAAATGTTGTAAATCTATGGTCTAAAAAAAAGATGAAAAGAAAAAGATGGGACTGCAGCATAGAGTTGTTGTTGCTTATGTCTCATAATTAATTGAATAAATGGAAATATAGAAGTGCAAGGTTACACATGTGCTGAGATTCTATGTTTACAAATAAATCCAGATCATAATAAAAACTTGTGGTTTAGCCAGATCTTATGAATTAGTGAGTATCTGATTAAACCAGAGGTAAAAAGATGCAACAGGGAATTTATTTATGACCATATATTCATAACATGATCTATTGAAAACTCATGATCTAAATAACATGTATACTGAGAACTTATATTTACTTGTATGAGTAAATCTATGAGAACATGATCTATTAATCCTTGAATAATTGCATGATGGTTGAATTATTCATTTTCTCTGATTAAAATATGAGATGCAAAAAGGGATTAGCACAATTGAAAAAAAAGGGGGGAAATTAACACTTAATAATTTAACTAAGGATTTTGGATCTTAGGGCTACAAAGTATAGCTTGGCAAGGTGAACATTGCAAGCTCACACATGGTATTTTTATACCCAGGGGCCTGAGTGTGCTGGGTTAACAGAGATAGTCCCAGGCAGTGTGTGTTTAAAGGAAAAGAAAGTAGCCAAAGACCATATTATAATTGGCAGAGAACTCTAGAAATAGGTTCAGTAGAGGCTTGGGTGGAATCCCTAATGGCCAGTAAAATTGTAAAAGGGGTTTAATGATTAAATTGATGATTGCATTGGTTTTTTTATGATGCCTGTTTGGAGAATTTTTAAGATTGCTTCTATGAACTGTACTACATGGTTTATGATCAAGTTGTTTGCTTTGATATAAATGCACATGCTTTACAAAACCATGCACAGAGGTAATATAGAGTTTTAAGGTATCCAAAGTATTTGCATATTAATGAAGTTATATGAAATCATGTTTTCAGGAAGATAACTCATACCAGACAATTAGTCTGACCCTTGTGTGTTTGTGCACCATTGGGTGTATCATATTTGTATGAGGCAGCTCATGGTGATTGTGCAGGTAAATAGGAATCTCTTTGATCAAGATTTGGATGAGCTAGCTTCTAAGGAATTGGATACAATAGTTACAGATTCACTGATATTAAAATAGAAGTTTAAGTTGAATTTATGTTAAGATATGTTAGTTATGTTGTTTGAAAAGAAACCATTGTAGTGTTATTTCCTGTTGGATAAGTATTGAACCCAAAAGTTGTAATTCAGTTAAAACTTATGAGTTGCTTTTGAAAATGTTTTGACTGTGTGATGTTGTTTCTTCTCTTAACTTCCAGATAACTTAACAAAAATGTGTAGTACTAGAAGATCTGAAATTATAAGTAAGTTCAAATTTAAAAGAATGATCTGGTAACTGTTATGAGAAGCTTATCTTTAAAAAAAATGATATAAAAGCATGGAAAACAATAGCTTTGAGGCACTTAAAGGAACCTAGAATTACAGGTGTTTAGCTTGAGAATGGTGGTAAAAGGAAACAAGGCTAACTTGACCATTTTCACTAAGCCTGGGTTCAACCACCTTTCAATACTTTGACACTTAATTTACATAAGGGCTGAATGCTTCTATTGTCAAGGAAACTCAGTACTTCCTACATACACACACTCACACACATGCACAGTTAAGAACACAGTAAATATAGGGATGGAGTAAAATAAAACAAAATGTATACAGGTAAATGATAGGCCTAGAAGTAATGCTATCAATAGTTATGCAAAGAAATAAGTACAACCGGGAAACTTGAATTGAAAATGGCTTTGCTTTGAGAAAATCATATAATAATTTCTTTAAATAGAATTTCCTGCTTCCAAATCTTCATTAATCTGATAGAAAAAAAATAGATGGTACACACATACTTTCTTATATGTAAGTTTAAGATAAATTGAGCTTAACAATATTTTTATATTGGTTTAAAGATCCTGATTAGAAGAGAAGTGTATGAATGAGATTCTCTTGACCAGGTGACCACTGAAGGAAAAAAAATTAGGAAAGAAAGTGGGTCATCTCATTTGGTATCAGAGCTATGTTGTTCAATAACATAGCAAAATTTTGTATGGATTTGTTTGCATTGAATGTATGAAAGTGTTGACTGCTTTGGATGACTTGTTTTGTTAATACATATATTACTAATATTTCTTATAACCAAATAAGGATAAATTGAAGTGAATTAATTTATAGAAGGTCAGGCAAGATGAACTAACTTAAGTATCATGTCCATAGAACTATGGTGAGACCCAGACAACAAGAGGTAGGACCAAGTGAACCACCCATGGTGAATATGCAAGAATTCATGAGAGCCATAAGGGATGGGGTAGGCAATAGGCAAGAAAATCCACATGAGGAGCTCTCCAAACTACTCAAGACCTTTACCAATCTTGGAGGCAAAACTTTTGATGGAACAGAAGGGATCATAGGAGTTCAAAACTGGCTTAGAATATTGGACAGAATTTTTACAAATATGCAAGTTGAAGACCAAAAGAAGAGGCAAATAGCATCCAGACAATTGAGAGGAGCGGCTTTGGACTGGTGGGAGGTTATCATAGCTGGAAGACCTGAAGGAGAAGTGACATGGAATCAATTTAAGGAAATGTTGGAAGGAAGATTTGTACCTGCATCAGCTAAAGAGTCTTTACTAGAGGAATTCATTAAATTAAGACAAGGGACTATGAGTGTCACTGAATACACACAAAAGTTTGAATCTCTGGCAAAATATGGTGCAGTGCTTATCACAACCCAAGAGGCAAAAAATGGCAGATACATCCAAGGACTTAATGCTAGCCTTGGTAGAGCTATGTTTCCATATAAGGACAGGACATTTGATCAAGTTTTGGATCTGACTTTGAGTATAGAACAGCATGATAAAGCCAGGGAAAATTTTAGACCACTCAGGAATAACCAAAATAAGAAAGGAAAGAGTAAGTTTAACCCTTATGACAAAAAGAAAACAGATGTAGCTTCCACCAAGAAACCAGAAGAAGCCAAGACTGCTGAAGTTAAGAAGAAGATCACTTGTTATAATTGTGGACAAGAGGGGCATATGAAGAATAGGTGCACAAATCCCAAACCAGCATCTTTCAAATGTTACCAGTGTGGGAAGGAAGGTCACATAAGGAGGAATTGTCCAGATTTTAAGCAAGGGAAAATGGGAACTTTGGAGGGGAAAGGCAAAGCAACTGAAGAACCAAATGTTGGGAATCATGGCCAAGTTGAAGGTACTTTGCTTATTCACTCAATACCTTTTGCAGTAGTGTATGATACTGGGGCTACACACTCATTGATTTCCCATGATATTACACAACAATTAAAATTGAATTGTATGATTTTTGATAGGCCATTGCTTATTAAAAGTCCTTTAGGTAGTTCCTGTGTTTTGGGTATGATGTGCATGCAACTGGGATTAAATATAAGGGGATATGTGTTTAGTGCAGACCTATATGTGTTGCAATACCCAGGCATAGGAGTTATTTTAGGATTTGATTGGTTAAGAAAATATAAGGCTGTTATAAATATGGAGACCTCCACCATATCATTGAGAACTTATGATGGAAAAAGGGCAGTTGTTCTTTGTGAAGCAAATAAGAACAGAAATATAGCCAACCTTGTTACTTTGTCTAGTGAGAAGCACCTGCCTGTATTAGAAGAAATCCCTATAGTAAATCAATATACTGATGTGATTGGTGAGGTTAAGGGAGTTCCAAATCATAGGCCAGTAGAGTTCTCAATTAAAGTAATTCCAGGAGCTAACCCAGTGGTTAAGAGGCCGACTAGGATGGGGCTTAAAGAATTGATAGAACTGAAAAAGCAACTAGTTGAACTAGAAGAAAAAGGCTTCATCAGACCCAGTAGCTCATCATGGGGAGCATCAGTGGTTTTTGTTAAGAAACAGGATGGATCTCTTAGATTATGTATTGATTATAGGGAGTTAAACAAAATCACAGTTAAAAACAAATACCCCTTACCAAGAATTGATGATCTTTTTGATCAATTAAGTGGTGCAAAAATATTCTCCAGACTTGATTTAGCTTCAGGATTTCATCAAATGAAAGTAGAAGAGGAAAGCATAAAATACACAGCTTTCAATACTAGATATGGACTTTATGAATTTTTAGTAATGCCATTTGGGTTGACAAATGCTCCCTCTTACTTTGTTGATTTGATGAATAGAATTTTTAGAGAATACTTGGATAAATTTGTATTGATATTCATTGATGATATATTAATTTATTCTAAGTCAGTTGAGGAGCATGAGAATCATTTACATATTGTACTTCATAGATTGAGGCAAGAAAATTTGAAGGCATAAAATTTTCAAAGTGTACTTTTTGGCAAAATGAAATAAATTTTCTGGGACATGTAATATCAGAAGAAGGTATATCTGTAGATCCAAATAAGGTAATTGCAGTTCAAGCATGGAAAAGGCCTACTAGTGTCACAGAGGTCAGATCATTTATGGGAATGGCTGGTTATTATAGAAGGTTTATAAAAGATTTTGCAAAAATTTCAATCCCATTAACTAGATTGACTAGGAAGAATCAGGTATTTGCTTGGACTGAGGAGTGTGAGAAAGCTTTTGGGAGGTTAAACGAAGCATTAATACAAGCCCCAATACTAACAGTACCTGAGGGGAATGAAAATTTAGTGATATATACTGATGCAAGTAGACAAGGACTTGGGGCAGTATTGATGCAACAACACCAAGTAATAGCATATGCCTCTAGACAGTTAAAACCCAGTGAGGTAAGGTATGCAACACATGACCTTGAATTGGCTGCTATAGTGTATGCTCTTAAATTATGGAGACAATATTTGTTAGGGGCAAAATTTGAAGTGTACACAGACCATAAGTCACTTAAATATTTGTTTTCACAAAAAGAAATAAACATGAGGCAGCAAAGGTGGATTGAACTGCTAGCCTCATATGATTTTGAAATATTATACACACCTGGCAAAGCTAATAAAGTAGCAGATGCTTTAAGTAGACAGCATGCTAATGCAGCTAGTTTAATAATAGAAGAATTTAACACTTTGTCACTATTGATTGACTCAGAAATAGAAAGTGAAAGTGTAGAAAACATGAGCATATGCAGTGAGAATGTAGGGATAGGAAAGTTAAGTTTTGTTACTCTGGGGTCAGAATTAAAAACAAAAGTTGAAAAGCTACAAGACCAAGATTCATTTTTACTTGAGAAGAAAACTCAGATATTAAATGGTGAGGCAGTAGAAGGTTTTCTGTTGGATGATCAAGGCCATTTGAAGAAAGGAAGAAGAATATGTGTCCCGGAAATTAATGAGTTGAGGCAGGAAATATTGGATGCTTATCACAAAAGTAAATATACCATACATCCAGGAAGCACAAGAATGTATCATAACCTCAAAAGAGATTATTGGTGGAAAGGTATGAAAAGTGCAGTGGCAACTTATGTGTCTAAGTGCATGATTTGTCAACAGGTAAAGGCTGAATATCAAAGACCCTCGAGAATGCTTCAACCTTTACAAATACCACAGTGGAAATGGGAAGATATATCAATGGATTTCATTGATGGTTTGCCTAAAACTAGGAGGGGAAATGATAGTATTTGGGTTGTAGTTGATAGGCTAACCAAATCAGCTCATTTCATACCTGTAGAATCAGAAAGGAATGCGTGCACATTAGCTCAATTATTTATTAAAGAAGTAGTTAGATTGCGTAGAATACCAAAAACTATAGTAAGTGATAGAGATACCATCTTCACTTCAAAATTTTGGCAAAGTTTTCACAAAGCAATGGGGACTGATTTATGCTTGAGTACAGCATATCACCCTCAATCTGATGGTCAAACAGAAATTGTGAATAAATTGCTTGAAGACATGTTGAGGGCATGTGTATTGGATTGGGGAGGAAACTGGGAAGATCACATATTTTTAGCAGAATTTGCATACAACAATAGTTATCACAGCAGCATAGGCATGACACCCTTTGAAGCACTCTATGGTAGACCATGTTTATCACCTTCAAGTTGGATTGAATTAGGGGAGAAGGTGGTCTTGGGACCAGAAAATGTAAAAGAGATTTATGAAAAGATAGCTTTGATTAGGAGGAGAATTGCCTCTGCCCAAGACAGGCAAAAGAAATATGCTGATCAGAGAAGAAAACAGTGCAATATGATGTTGGAGACTATGTATTTATTAAAATATCACCTATGAAGAAGGTTCTAAGGTTTGGGAAACAAGGAAAGTTAATTCCCAGATACATAGGACCATATAAAATTTTAGAAAGAATTGGAAATGTAGCCTATAAGTTAGAATTGCCAGAGGAGATGAGAGCAATGCATAATGTTTTTCATGTGTCTCAGTTAAGGAGATGGATTCATGATGCAGAGACAATCTTGGAATCCACTAGGGATGTGCAGATTGATCCCAGAATGATTTATGAAAAATAGCCAGTAGGTATTATTGCAAGAGAAATTAAGAAACTGAGGAATAAAGAAATTAAATTGGTGAAAGTGCAATGGAGCTTTGACCCAAATGATTGCACATGGGAAGTGGAAGATAAAATCAGAAATGATTATCCAAAACTGTTTGATTGAATGAAAGGTATAACTTATATAGATGGATAAATGCTTTGATTAAATATGCAGTGTGAATTTTTGTTTTAAATATACATAGAGTTTTAAAAAAAAGTAATTTGAGAAAGATTTATTCTCTGGATTGAAAACACTTAAGCTAAGCATGAAAGAATTGTGGGACACAATTCCTAAAAAGGAAGGGTATATGTGATAACCCTGATTTTATCAACAAGTTTTATAATTTAAATTAGTTCATATTTGTTTTAAAAATAATAATAATAATAATAATAATAATAATAATAATAATAATAAACAACTATTTGTAAGTGTATGGTTTAAATATGAATGTGTACACAATATAGTGCGCACATGTACACATGTTCTCTGCATAATAAAAAAGAAAAGAAAAAAAGATTTAGGAAAAAAAATAAGCTTACATATGATATGCATGTACATAGGCAAGTGCTGCTGGTAAAAGACAAGGCTTGCATGGAAATGGTATGAATCCTTAATAAAACACTTTTACCATTTTCAGTAATTCTTTTGCTTAACAAATAAATCAAGACATACATATAACATGACCCGGGGTAGGATTGAAAAGAATAAGTTTTATTTTCTGAAAAGATTATAAGGACCACATACCCTTTTTCTTTCATCTGAATTAAGACTGAGGCATGATTAGTTATGGGGTAAAATTGACATTGGGTAATTTCTAAAACCCTAGTGGCAGCCAGAGTTTATAAGAAGGCTTAGTGTGGTGAGATCATATACATTTTGCTCTTCATTAACCTAGAGAAAAATAATAAGCACCGGCCATTAGAGTTAGTAGAAGACAGGATTTCAAAAAAAAAGGAGGCTTAGGAAAGAAAGAGAAGAATTAAGGTGAGTGATCTCACTGAAAACCTGGCATTAAGTCCTGATATTGAGGCAGCCTAAATAGTTTTATATTTCATTTATACAATCTGTGTTTATTTTGGTGTGTTAATGATCTGTTTAAGTGTTCAACCCTTCATGTTGATATACCCAGAAAATATGGTTTATGGATTTCCTGTTTAAAAATGATCATTTGTGTTATGAATTGACCTTGAGATGAGATGTTTTCTTTTATGTGTTTTCTGCATATAGTTATTCTTTAAAAGAAAAAAAAGAATCCCAAGGGTAAATGTTGTAAATCTATGGTCTAAAAAAAAGATGAAAAGAAAAAGATGGGACTGCAGCATAGAGTTGTTGTTGCTTATGTCTCATAATTAATTGAATAAATGGAAATATAGAAGTGCAAGGTTACACATGTGCTGAGCTTCTATGTTTACAAATAAATCCAGATCAGAATAAAAACTTGTGATTTAGCCAGATCTTATGAATTAGTGAGTATCTGATTAAACCAGAGGTAAAAAGATGCAACAGGGAATTTATTTATGACCATATATTCATAACATGATCTATTGAAAACTCATGATCTAAATAACATGTATACTAAGAACTTATATTTGCTTGTATGAGTAAATCTATGAGAACATGATCTATTAATCCTTGAATAATTGCATGATAGTTGAATTATTCATTGTCTCTGATTAAAATGTGAGATGCAAAAAGGGATTAGTACAATTGAAAAAAGGGGGGGGGGGGGGGGAATTAACACTTAATAATTTAACTAAGGATTTTGGATCTTAGGGCTACAAAGTATAGCTTGGCAAGGTGAACATTGCAAGCTCACACATGGTATTTTTATACCCAGGGGCCTGAGTGTGCTGGGTTAACAGAGATAGTCCCAGGCAGTGTGTGTTTAAAGGAAAAGAAAGTAGCCAAAGACCATATTATAATTGGCAGAGAACTCTAGAAATAGGTTCAGTAGAGGCTTGGGTGGAACCCTGATGGCCAGTAAAATTGTAAAAGGGGCTTAATGATTAAATTGATGATTGCATTGGTTGGTTTATGATGCCAGTTTGGAGAATTTTTAAGATTGCTTCTATGAACTGTACTACATGGTTTATGAACAAGCTGTTTGCTTTGATGTAAATGCACATGCTTTACAAAACCATGCACAGAGGTAATATAGATTTTTAAGGTATCCAAAGTATTTGCATATTAATGAAGTTATATGAAATCATGTTTTCAGAAAGATTACTCATACCAGACAATTAGTCTGACCCTTGTGTGTTTGTGCACCATTGGGTGTCTCATATTTGTATGAGGCAGCTCATGGCGATTGTGCAGGTAAATAGGAATCTCTTTGATCAAGATTTGGATGAGTTAGCTGCTAAGGAATTGGATACAATAGTTACAGATTCACTGATATTAAAATAGAAGTTTAAGTTGAATTTATGTTAAGATATGTTAGTTATGTTGTTTGAAAAGAAACCATTGTAGTGTTATTTCCTGTTGGACAAGTATTGAACCCAAAAGTTGTAATTCAGTTAAAACTTATGAGTTGCTTATGAAAATGTTTTGACTGTGTGATGTTGTTTCTTCTCTTAACTTCCAGATAACTTAACAAAAATGTGTAGTACTAGAAGATCTGAAATTATTAGTAAGTTCAAATTTAAAAGAATGGTCTGGTAACTGTTATGAGAAGCTTATGTTTAAAAAAAATGATATAAAAGCATGGCAAACAATAGCTTTGAGGCACTTAAAGGAACCCAGAATTACAGGTGTTTAGCTTGAGAATGGTGGTAAAAGGAAACAAGGCTAACTTGACCATTTCCACTAAGCATGGGTTCAACCACCTTTCAATACTTTGACACTTAATTTACATAAGGCCTGAATGCTTCTATTGTCAAGGAAAATCAGTACTTCCTACATACACACACTCACACACGTGCACAGTTAAGAACACAGTAAATACAGGGATGGAGTAAAATAAAACAAAATGCATACAGGTAAATGATAGGCCTAGAAGTAATGCTATCAACAGTTATGCAAAGAAATAAGTTCAACTGGGAAACTTGAATTGAAAATGGCTTTGCTATGAGAAAATCATATAATAATTTCTTTAAATAGAATTTCCTGCTTCTAAATCTTCATTACTCTGATAGAAAAAAAATAGATGGTACACACATACTTTCTTATATGTAAGTTTAAGATAAATTGAGCTTAACAATATTTTTATATTGGTTTAAAGATCCTGATTAGAAGAGAAGTGTATGAATGAGATTCTCTTGACCAGGCGACCACTGAAGGAAAAAAAATTAGGAAAGAAAGTGGGTCATCTTATTACCACTCTAACCCGAAGCGCTCCCCGAGTTTCCACGTAGCCGACTCGAAGTAAGGCCGTGGTCGGGCATGAAGTTGCGCTCCGACCCTGATGTTTAGCCGGGATCATCGGGCCAGACCGGGGAGAGCGCCTGGCGACCGCCAACTCGTGCGGCTCCCAAAAGCGTTTACGGGGGACGTACGACCGAGCGCACGATTACGGGGGATAAGGGACTTATTTCTCGACTCGACATTCAGCCCGACTCGGAGCACGCTTCTATCGGTTGTACGCTCGATTCATATCGTCGTTCCATATCCAGATTTAAATTTTCAAATGCCCGAGCAAAAGCAAGTTCCAAATTTCCTCGGAGCAATATCGTCCAGGGCGAGCTTCGAGTACGTAGCCGCTTGCCCCAAAGCACGCTGGCAGTTTTTTCATGCTCGACTCGGAGCAGGCACTTCCTCGGGCTTGCTTCGGTAATGTTCCGAATGACCCGAAGCACGCTCCGAGTTTTCCATCGTGCGACTCGAAGCAGCTGCTTCAAAGTGCATGCTTCGGGAATTTACCACTATGACCAGAAGCGCTCCTCGAGTTTTCTTGTGCCCGACTCGAAGCAAGGCCGTGGTCGGACGTGAAGTTGCGCTCCGACCTTGATGTTTAGGCGGGAACATCGGGACAGACCGGGGCGAGCGTTGGGTGATCGCCAACTCGTGCGGCTCCCAAAAGCGTGTCGATTTGTCGGACGCACGACCGAGCGCGTGGTTACGGAGGATAGTGGTCATATTTCACGACTCGACTTTCGGCTAAACACACGGGTGACTGCCAACTCGAGCGGTTTCCAAAAGCGTGTCGATTTGCCGGACGCACGACTGAGCACGCGGTTATGGGAGATAAGGGACTTATTTCTCGACTTGACATTCGGCCTGACTCGGAGCACGCTTATGTCGATCGTACGCTCGATTTGTATCGTCGTTCCATACCCAGCTTCAAATTATCGAATGCTCAAGCCAAAGCAACTTCCGAGGTCTCTCGGAGCAATATCGTCCAACGCGAGCTTCGGGTACGTAGCTACATGACCCGAAGCACGCTGGCAGTTTTTTTGTGCTCGACTCGGAGAAGGGACTTCCTCGGGCTTGCTTCGGGAAAGTTGCTGAATGACCCGAAGCGCGAACCGAGTTTTCCACCGCACGACTCGAAGTAGCGGCATTCAAGTGAACGCTTCGGGTACTTACCACTCTGACCCGAAGCGCTCCCCAAGTTTCCACGTGCCCGACTCGAAGCAAGGCCGTGGTTGGGCGTGAAGTTGCGCTACGACCCTGATGTTTAGGCTGGAACATCGGGCCAGACCGGAGCGAGCGCCGGGTAATCGCCAACTCATGCGGTTTCCAAAAGCGTGTCGATTTGTCGAACGCATAACCGAGCGTGCGGTTACGGGGGATATGGGACTTATTTCCCGACTTGACATTCAGCCAGACTTAGAGCATGCTTCTTTCGTTCGTACGCTCGATTTGTATCGTCGTTCCATACCCAGATTCAAATTTTCGAATGCCCGTGCCAAAGCAAATTCCGCATTTCTTCGGAGCAATATCATCTAGGGCGAGCTTCGGGTACGTAGCCGCTTGACCCGGAGCACGCTGGCAGTTTTTTCTTGCTCGACTGGGAGATGGCACTTCCTCGGACTTGCTTCGGGAAAGTGGCCGAATGACTTGAAGCGCACTACGAGTTTTCCATCGCGCGGCTCGAAGTAGCTGCATCAAAGTGCACTCTTTGGGTATTTACCACTCTGACCTGAAGTGCTCCCCGAGTTTCCACGTGCCTGGCTCTAAGCAAGGTCGTGGTCGGGCGTGAAGTTGCGCTTCAACCCCGATGTTTAGGCGGGAACATCGGGCTGGACCGGGGCGAGCCCCTGGTGATCGCCAACTCGTGCGGCTCCCAAAAGCGTGTCGATTTGCCGGACACACGACCGAGCGCGCGATTATAAAGGATAGCGAACATATTTCATGACTCGACTTTTGGCTAGACACACGGGTGACTGCCAACTCAAGCGGTTTCCAAAAGCGTGTCGATTTGCCGGACGCACGACCGAGCGCGTAGTTACGGGTGATAAGGGACTTATTTCTCGACTCGACATTCGGCCCGACTCGAAGCATGCTTCTGTCCCTCATACGCTCGATTCATATCGTCGTTCCATACCTAGCTTCAAATTATCGAATGCTCGAGCCAAAGCAACTTCCGAGGTCTCTCGGAGCAATATCGTCTAGGGCGAGCTTCGGGTACGTAGCCGCATGACCCGAAGCTTGCTGGCAGTTTTTTCATGCTCGACTCTGAGCAGGGACTTCCTCGGGCTTGCTTCGGGAAAGTTGCCG
>CM060941.1:211752001-211764501 GCA_030765085.1 Allium cepa | reverse complement strand
TATTTACCACTTTGACCTAAAGCGCTCCCCGAGTTTCCACGTGCCCGACTCGAAGCAAGGCCGTGGCCAGGCGTGAAGTTGCGCTCCGACCCCGATGTTCAGGCGGGAACATCGGGCCGGACCGGGGCGAGCGCCTGGTGATCGCCAACTCGTGCGGCTCCCAAAAGCGTGTCAATTTGCCGGACGCATGACCGAGCGCGCGGTTACGGGGGATAAGGGACTTATTTCTCGACTTGGCATTCGGCCCGACTCGGAGCACGCTTCTGTCGTTCGTACTCTCGATTCGTATGTCGTTCCATACCCAGCTTCAAATTTTCGAATGCCCGAGCCAATGCAAGGTCCGAGTTTCCTTAGAGCAATATCGTCTAGGGCGAGCTTCGGGTACTTAACCGCTTGACCCGAAGCACGCTGGCATTTTTTTTCATGCTCGACTCGAAGCAGCACTTCATTAGGCTTGCTTCGGGAAAGTTGTCGAATGACACGAAGCGCGCTCCGAGTTTTCCATCGCGCGACTCGAAGCAGCTGCATCAAAGTGCACGCTTCGGGTATTTACCACTCTAACCCGAAGCGCTCCCCGAGTTTCCACGTGCCCGACTAGAAGCAAGGCCGTGGTCGGGCGTGAAGTTGCGCTCCGACCCCGTTGTTTAGGCGGGAACATCGGGCCGGACCGGAGCGAACGCCGGGTGATCGTTAACTCGTGTGGCTCCCAAAAGCGTGTCGATTTGCCGGACTCACGACCGAGCGGGGGATTACGAAGGATAGCAGACATATTTCATGACTCGACTTTCGGCTAGACACATGGGTGACTGCCAACTTGAGCGGTTCACAAAAGCGTGTCGATTTGCCGGATGCACGCCAAATCGCGCGGTTACGAGGGATAAGGGACTTATTTCTCGACTCGACATTCGGCCTGATTCGAAGCACGCTTCCCAATTGAACATCAAGATCGAGTCGACTTGCATTTTTTGCAACGTAAAATAAAATGTGTTTTGAAATATTGTTTGCCTCAATTATTTGGGTTGTTTATCATCATTTAATTTTAAATTATTTAGCAGGGGTCCGGGGCCAGCGCTCCATCCAAAACAGTACGTTTTATTGACTGTTGAATTCAAATTCAACAGCAAACGGTAACAATCGTTAGAAAACGGTCGCGACCGTTCGAATAGGCACTAGTAGACGAATAAACATCTCACTCCCTATATAACAGTGCATTCCATCAACGCAGAAGATACTTCTCTTTTCCTCAAAATCTAAAACCGATAGCATAATTAACTTCTGAGTGTTTATTCTGATCTGAGCAAGTAATCAAAACTTGCACAGATAAATCTTCATTGTATCCTGAAAGAAGGTTTTCGTACAACCCGCTGTGATAAAGAAGGGAAAAACATTCTTGAAATACAACGATTATTTCGTGCCTTGAAGAGTGATTATATTAGCTAAGCTGATCAACATGCACTGTATGTTACTTAATTGAAATTAATATCATTTTTTAAACACCTAGTAGTAAATGCAATAAGTAATAATCATTAGCTGATAATTACATCAATTAATCTTCGAAAGAGAACAATGCCAAGTGCATTTGACTGGCTACATGGTGCATATCACATGCTTAATCTGCGTTCTACATTAAGCAGGTTGACATTTGTACTGCTCAAGATGCTGACATTTAAGTCTTATACATAAAAAACATCTACTTTCTTCTAAGAAATACCATATGGCTTTAATATTATACTTGTTATTGTTTGGTCGAGCAATATTGCAGTTTCCGTACTAACGCCAGCTGAAGGAAATTAAGGAGTATATATCGACCAAATAAACATTATATATCACTTATATTCCATACCCAAAAACCAGCCCAAATGCATGCACCCAAAATTATGTGCAGTTTAGGCGTTAATAAGTAACGGCTTTAATAAGTAAAAGCTAATCTGCTCTAACAAGATAAAGCTATTAACTCAGTCTCATCCCTGCACGAATTAAGAAATTCTACTTATCAATATAATACTATTAAAATTCATTTTGAGGATGATACGACCATCTCCAAACGTAACTACGATTCCATTAATTTAAACTCCTAATTGCTTCCGGCAGACAATTGCGTGGTGTAATATACAAAAATCAAAGGCTGGAGATAACAAATCCATGCTCCAGATTGTTGGAAATTTCAATTAAGCGGCGAGGATGATAATGTCGTAATTCAGGCTTTAAGGACGTCTACACAGATGAGACGATAATTCAATCCTATCGGATAGGAATGAGTTATGGAATTATTGGCTTCATGATTCAACGAAGCCTTGTAATGATGTAAATGGGTTCAAAGTTTGTACTAGCTTGATCCAACCAACTACACTTAAGAATTGTTAATGAATGATGATGTGGGGTTGTAGGTAAAAAGTTTGGTCTCACAACTCCTCAACTTGTCACGAGAACGATAATGACGTACTTTCATGAATCTGAATCAACAAACTTAAGTATTAAGTTTGTATTTAAGTAGTAATTATGTTGCTGGAGACTTACACAATTAGGTAGTTGCATTATAACGGTCTTTTAAAATGTCAAATCGTACTGGGAAGGTCGATTGACGCAGTTTTTTCCTTGCTTTGCGAAGAGGCTGTTTCCGGACTCGAATACTTTACGTCCAGATCATCAATCAGATGACCTTACCGTTGCGCCAAGACTTCATCTCTATTTAGTTTAAGTATAAAATGAAAAAAATCTAACACTGAAATGTAGAAGAAAATAAACAATAGTGCAGAAAAGTAAATGACGCAGAGAATTTACGTGGTTTGGATATTAAAAAATCACACGTCCATGAGAAAATATTTCTTTCTTCTTTATATTTTTTTGTATAGATTTTAATGCTAGAGAGTACAATGATTTTCCTTTTTCAACCTTAAAAATAATAAATCGAGAAAATGTCTCCTTCTCGCTACAGTTCCTTTTCTATTTATAGTATAGAGATGCACATGAATGTCATAATCCTCCTTCCACCATTTTATTTCTACCGTTTGATCATGTCATGTGTAATCCATCTGCATTGTCTATTTGATGGATGCAGATTGATGACGTGTCTTTGGCGTAAAACTCTGATTTGTGCCATTAAATTATGTATTTTGGAGGGAAGCTTGAAATTGAAACATTAACATTCGAAATTATGGCGGGAGACTTCAAATTCGATTGAGTTTCCTATGTGATCTATGTTGAATATGCTAGTATATGATTTTTATATGATGATAATATATATATATATATATATATATATATAATGTATTTGTTATTGTACTATTTTATTTTTACATAATTAAATAAATATTTGCTGAATAAAATAAATAACACGGAATTTAAATTCAGACAGATATTGTATTCAAACAAATATTGTTATTATAACCGAATAGTACAAATTTGAGCTCTCATTATATATACACAATTTTCAATTACATTACAATTTCAAATTACAACACAATTTTTCACTATACAATTGTTACATACATTTGCACTTCACTACATATCACTCATTCACTTGTATTTATTTCCAACTCTATTCCAGATTGAATCCAACATCCGAGTGATCTGCAAAATAAACACTGACGCGGTGAAATTGGAAAAGAAATAATTTTTGCAGTGTAAAATAAAATGTGTTTTGAAATATTATTCGCCTCAGTTATTTGGGTTGTTCATCATCATTTAATTTTAAATTCATCAAACATGAATAACCTGTGACATATACAGTGTATCACTGCACATGCTATAAGGCCGTGCACATCGATATACACCTGATAAAACTGCAGGGCAGGTGAGCACAAGGTCAAACCAAATCAAAAGCTAGGATCAACTCAACTACGATATAAATAAAGTGACGATATGAGCAAAAAGTCAAAGCCGAGCCAAAGCTAGGTTCAACTCAAATGGAATACAAAAACAAAAATAGAATGGTCAAGTTTTAATGACTGTAACAAGCCTCGACCAAAAATTGTATATGTACACATGAAAAATACTTAACCATTCAAACTCAAGTACCTAAATTTCAACTTGTTCGAAGTGGTGCACCAAACAGTTCAAGTGTTCATGCTAGTGGCATGACACAAAGGGAAAGACCACATAAATGTATATATACATACGTGCACATATATATGTATACACATATATATGTATACACGTATAGGATTCTAAATGAATGGGTCAAACTGCAACAGACTAGTAAACAATGAAGACACTAATGCACAAGAACAAAAATGATAACAAGTTCAGTTTCAAGTGCATCATATACGTGAGGGCCAGAACACAGATGAACATGAGCATGCAACACAGTCTCGACCAAAACAGCAAATCGGTTCAGGTCAACCAGAACCACAACAAAATGTACTTACATATAAACTTCAAGATGAACCGTATCAAAACAAAACAATGAAGACAAACTCAAGTGAAACAAAGTTCAGGTGAACCATTGAAGTACACAAGCACGTTCAGACTCATGAAAACCGCAGAAACAAATGCTTTCAGACTTCAACAGTAACAGACTACAAAATGTTCGGTTTCAAAATGTATGTATACAACATGAAAACATAAAGAACCAAACATATGCAGCAAGTTGACAGTGTGTGCATAAACCAAAGTGACCGTGATCAAGCCAGTGTAACAAAAGCTTCAGACCATGTCCATTAGCAGTGCTCATCTCCTGAACTTTAACATAGATCTGAATACTGTAAAGGGCTAAATGAAATTTGGAGTACTGCTTTTTTACTCTTGCGGCGTTGAAGTCTACATATGCACTATAAAGATCAGATACACCTAAAAAATATTTTGGCAAATTAAAACTTGTGAAAAACTCTTACCTTAGCATGTGGGCTAGCTCATGCCAAATGTCAACACAAGACTTTCTTTACCTGGGAGTAGTTTGTTGATCTACCGAGTGAAACTTCAAGATAAGTTTTTACTATTACAGTTCAAAGTCAGCGTACAAACTATAAATACCAAATACAACCAAGTGAGCGTAGGGGAAAAAGTCTTACTCTGGCGTATGGGTGAGCTCATCCAAAATGTCCATGCATATCTTTTGTCATAACTCAGAAGGCAAGGATTTTAGATTCAAGTTGTCTGTCATCTACATCGTCTTTTCTTGCTAGATTCAGCCAAAGAATCATAGCTCGCTTTTAAATTCTGATAGGGTCATTTAACTAATAGGAACATGACAGCATATATGCAGCCAAAATATTTAATACTATGGATGCATTTGAAACGAGCAAAAACGGAAAATGAACAGAGATTTTGAGAGAAAAAGTTGAGTTGAGGGAATGGCAAATGCGTCTGCGGTTAGGAATAAATATTTGAGTGGAACATTTAAGATTTGATTTTTAATTTAATTGATTTATAATTTATTAGTTAATTATTATTTTTTAATAAATTATATGTGTCAATAATTTAAAAAATAAATAAATAAATAAAGAAAACAAGTGCATGAGGCTCACGTGCGATGGCGGAGCCCAATAAGATTGATAATGTATACAGTCTTTTCCTCGCATTGCGTAGAGGCTGCTTTCGGACTTGAAAATGAATGCCCAGATCACCATGCATTATAAATTGCTCGGATTCTCAGTTCAAACTAAATTCAAAATGTATAAAATTTTAATACGATCACAACGCAAAAATAACATCCCAAATGGACCTCATTTGCACAAATTATTAATTTTAAAAATTTATAAAAATATGAATTTAATACTTAACAGTAATTAAAAAGGCAAACGGACCATAACAGTGCATTCATCTCAACCGGACTTGGAACGGGGTTAATCGCGTTTAGACGTCCGACACGTTACAAACGTAAATAGGGTTAAAAAAAAAAACCAAACGAACGATACTTCTTTACTCCCAACACAACCTTACAAACGGCAGTCAAAACCACCTAGAGATATTTCTAAACAAAACAAGCTCTAAACCAATCTACAACGAAAAAGTTACTCTCACCACTGCCGCGAAGGATATCACAAAGATCTAACATTTTTAATTAATTATCAACCACCAATTCAATAACTATAATGAAAAGGTAATAGACAGAACAGTAGAAAATGCATAGAGTTATCGTAGTTTGGTCAAATATTTTGCATTGCTGAATCTAAATTTATTCTTTATTTTACCGAAGAAGCATACTATAAGAAAAATAGAAGAAATTTTCAATTAACATCATGTCATTGATGCTGATATTACGTAAATCTATCGTATACAAGATGGCAATTTGATTAAACAGAACGTGTTCAACTTGTTATCTATAAACAGCCATTTTGATAAGAAAATTATGACAGAAGTGCACTTCAATAAACTTTGGAAAATTCATGCAATGGTCTTAATAAATAAATGTACAGATCAAATCACCGCAGTGAACATAGAAGAAAGTAAAAATAGTATAATTGTGATCTGTACATATCAATTTAAAGGATCACGAATGCATAAACATTTAATAATATACAAGATAAGAAACATGGACAATTTAAACTAACAATTTGACAGATGCTATGGAATCAATAGCACATTAGTGTTGTTGTTGCTAATGAAAATGTTCTAAAAGAAGCCCATTAAGACCTATGATATATGCAAGTTGAAGTAGATAACGATTTCTCCTTATATACATGTATTGTCGTTACTTCTTGGCGCTTCAGATCTGATACTTATAAAAGTTAGCTTGTCCACCACTACATTATATGTTATTTAACTGAAATTAACATCAATTTTTAAACACCCAGTTTTAAATGCAATATAAAATAATCATTAGCTGATAGTTACATCAATTAATCTTCCAAACAGAACAATGCCAAGTGCATTTGACTGGCTACATGGTGCACATCACATGCTTAATCTGCGTTCTACATTAAGCAGGTTGACATTTGTACTGCTCAAGATGTTGACTTTTAAGTCTTATACATAAAAAAACATCTACTTTCTTCAAAGAAATACCACATGGCTTTAATATTATACTTGTTATCGTTTGGTCGAGCAATATTGCAGTTTCCGTACTAACGCCAGCTGAAGGAAATTAAGGAGTACATATTGACCAAATAAACATTAAGTATCACTTATATTCCATTCCCAAAAACCAGCCCAAATGCATGCACCCAAAATTATGTGCAGTTTAGGCGTTAATAAGTTACGGCTTTAATAAGTTACGGCTTTATTCTGCTCTAACAAGATAAAAAGCTATTAACTCAATCTCATCCTTGCACGAATTAAGAAATTCTGCTTATCAGTATAATATTATTAAAATTCACTTTGAGGATGATAAGACCATCTACAAACGTGACTATGATTCCATTAATTTAAACTCCTAATTGCTTCCAGCAGTCAATTGTGTGGCGTAACATACAAAAATCAAGGGTTAGAGATAACAGATCCATACTCCAGATTGTAGGAAATTTCGATTAAGTAGCGAGGATGATAATGTCGTAATTCAGGCTTTAAGGATGTTTATATAGATGAGACGATAATTCAACCATATCGGATAGGAACGGGTTATGGAATTATGAGCTTCATGATTCAATGAAGCCAAACAATGATATGTAAACGGGTTCAAAGTTCGTACTAACTTGATGTAACCAAAAACATTTAGAATTGTTAACGAATGATGATGTGGAGTTTTTGGTTAAAAAAATTCGTTTCACAACACCACAACTGGTCACGAGAACAATAATGACATACTTCCGTGAATTTGAATCAACAAATTTAAGTATTAAGTTTGTCTTTAAGTATTAATTATGTTACTGGAAACTTACACTATTAGGTAGTTGCATTTTAACTGTTTGTTAAAATATCAATGTGTATTGGTATTTAGTTCAAGTATAAATCGAACAAAATCTAACACTGAAATCTAGATGAAAATAAACAAAAGTGCAAAAAAGTAAATGATGTAGAGAATTTACGTGGCTCGGATGTTAAAAAATCACACCTCCGAGAACTCTTTCTTCTTTATATTTTTTGGTATAGATTGATTTTCATTGGTAGAGAGTGCTTCAATAAACTTTGGAATACTTATGCAATGGTCTTATAAAATAATTGGATAGAGCAAATCACCTCAGTGAACATAGAAGAAAGTAAAAATAGTATAATTGTTATCTATACACATCAATCTAAAGGATCATGAATGCATAAACATTTTTTTTTTAACTGGTACTTTATATACAACAAATCAATGGGACAACATATCCCATGTCAAATAAATGTTCGAAAGCAAGTTTCGAACTTGTGACATCCTGCACCAAGCCGAATCGATTAACCACTTAAACAATGGTGCTTGTCAAATGCATAAACATTTAATAACATACAAGATAAGAAACATGGACAATTTAAACTAACAATTTGACAGATGCTATGGAATCAATAGCACATTAGTGGTGTTGTTACTGATGAAAATGTTTTAATAGAAGCCCATTAAGACCTATGATATAACGACTTCTCCTTATACGCATGTATTGTCGTTGCTTCTTGGTGCTTCAGATCTGATGCTTATAAAAGTTGGCTTGTCCACCCACTACACCGTTGAATGTTTTTTTCAATAAGATCCCCTACGGATGAGGGGTTCAGAGAGTGCCAATCCCCAAGCTGGGGTGCGGTGGCAACGCCTCTGCTACGAGGTTCGACCTGTCCAGTCAGGTCGCCAACTCGTGTGGCTCCCAAAAACGTGTCGATCTGCCGGACGCACAACCAAGCACGCGGTTACGAAGGATAGTAGACATATTTCACGACTCAACTTTCGGCTAGACACACGGGTGACTGCCAACTCGAGCGATTCCCAAAAGCGTGTCGATTTGCCTGACGCACGACCGAGCGCGCGGTTACGGGGGATAAGGGACTTATGACTTGACATTTGGCACGACCGAGCGTGCAATTTGTAGGTATTTACCACTCTGACATGAAGCGCTCCCCGAGTTTCCACGTGCCCCACTCGAAGCAAGGCCGTGGTCGGGCGTGAAGTTACGCTACGACCCCGATGTTTAGGTGGTAACATCGGGCCGGACTGGAGCGACAACTCGTGCAGTTCCCAAAAGCGTGTCGATTTGTCGAACGCACGACTGAGCGCACGTTAACGGAGGATAGTGGACTTATTTCTCGACTCGACATTCGGCCTGACTCGGAGCACGCTTCTGTCGTTCGTACGCTCGATTCGTATTCTCGTTACATACCCAGCTTCAAATTTCCAAATGCTCGAGCCAAACAACTTCCGAATTTTCTCGAAGCAATATCGTCCAGGGCGAGCTTCAGGTATGTAGCCGAATGACCCATAGCACGCTAGCGTTTTCCACGTGCACGATCCAAACGTTTGTATGCTCGTTCTTGACCCAGCTTTAAATTTCTGAATGCCCGAGCCAAAGCAAGTTCCGAGTTTTCTAAGAGCAATATCATCCGGGGAGAGCTTCTAGTATGTAGCCGCATGACCCATAGCACTCTTGCAGTTTTCACGTGCACGACTCGGATCAAAATGCAAGTCGACTCGATTATGATGTTCAGTTGAGTTTTCACGTCCGAGGCGCTTCGGGTCACTCGGATCAAAATGCAAGTCGACTCGATGATGTTTAGTTGAGTTTGGATCATGATGTTCAATTGGACTACCCTTGGGCTTGCATCGGGAAAGTTGCCGAATGAGGTGAGCATGTAGCAGAGTGACCCGAAGCGTGATCCCAGTTTCCAAATGCTCGACTCGAAGCTGGTAATTCCTCGGGCTTGCTTCGGGAATGTTGCCGAATGACCCGTGGCATGCTCCGAATTAACCAACGTGCGACTCGAAGCAGCAGCATCCCCAAACCACAACTTCCGAGTTTCCTCGGAGCAATATCGTCCAGCACGAGCTTCGGGTACATAGCCATTTGACCCGAAGCACGCTGGCTATTTTTTCATGCTCGACTCGGAGCAGGGACTTCCTCGGGCTTGCTTCGGGAAAGTTGCCGAATTACCCAAAGCGCGCTCCGAGTTTTCCATCGCGCGACTTGAAGCAGCGGTATCAAAGTGCAAGCTTCGAGTATTTACCACTCTGACCCAAAGTGCTCGCTACCACGTGCCCGACTCGAAGCAAGGCCGTGATCGGGCGTGAAGTTGCGCCCTGACCCCGATGTTTAGGTGGGAACATTAGGCCGGACCGAGGCGAGCGCCTGGTGATCGCCAACTCGTGTGGTTTCCAAAAGCGTGTCGATTTGCCGGACACACGACCGAGCGCGTGGTTACGGGGATAACGGACTTATTTCTCGACTTGACATTCGGCCTGACTCGGAGCATGCTTCTGTTGTTCGTACGCTCGATTCGTATCGTCGTTCCATACCCAGCTTCAAATTATCGAATGCTCGAGCCAAAGCAACTTCCAAGGTCTCTTGGAGCAATATCGTCTAGGGCGAGCTTCGGGTACATAGCTGCATGACACGAAGCGCGCTGGCAGTTTTTTCATGCTTGACTCGGAGTAGGGACTTCCTCGGACTTGCTTCGGGAAAGTTGTCGAATGACCCGAAGCGCGCATCGAGTTTTCCATCGCGCGACTCGAAGTAGCGGCATCCAAGTGCATGCTTCGGGTATTTACCGCTCTGACCCGAAGCGCTTCCCGAGTTTCCACGTGCCCGACTCGAAGCAAGGCCGTGGTCGGGCGTGAAGTTGCGCTACGACCTCGATGTTTAGGCGGGAACATCGGGCCGGACCGGGGCGAGCGCCGGGTGATCGCCAATTCGTGCGGTTCCCAAAAGCGTGTCGATTTGCCGGACGCATGACCGAGCGCGCGGTTACGTGGGATAGTGGACTTATTTCTCGACTCGACATTCGGCCCGACTCGGAGCATGCTTCTGTCGTTCGTACGCTCGATTCGTATCCTTGTTCCATACCCAGCTTCAAATTTTCGAATGCTCAAGCCAAAGCAATTTCCGAGTTTTCTCGAAGCAATATCGTCTAGGGCGAGCTTCGGGTATGTAGCCGCATGACCCAAAGCACGCTGGCATTTTCCACGTGCACGACTCGAAGCAGGGACTTCCCCGGGCTTGCTTCGAGAGGTCGCCGTGGCTCGACCCAGAGCACGATCCAAACATTTGTATGCTCGTTCCTGACCCTGCTTTAACTTTCCGAATGCCCGAGCCAAAAAAGTTCTGAATTTTCTAGGAGCAATATCGTCTGGGGGGAGCTTCTGGTATGTAGCCGCATGACCCTTAGCACGCTAGCAGTTTTCACGTGCACGACTCGAAGCAGGGACTTCGTCGGGCTTTCTTCGGGCAGGTTGCCGTGGCTCGATGCGAAGCACGATCCAAACATTTATATGCTCGTTCCTGACCCAGCTTCAAATTTCCGAATGCCCAAGCCAAAGCAAGTTCCGAGTTTTCTCGGAGCAATATCGTCTAGGGAGAGCTTCGGGTATGTAGCCGCATCACCCGAAGCACGCTAGCAGTTTTTTCTTGCTCGACTCGAAGCAGGGACTTCCTCGGGCTTGCTTTGGTAAAGTTATCGAATGACCCAAAGCACGCTCCGAGTTTTCCATCACGCGACTCAAAGCAGCAGCATCCAAGTGCACGCTTCAGGTATTTACCACTCCGACCCGAAGCGCTCCCCGAGTTTCCAGTGCCTGACTCGAAGCAAGGTCATCGTCGGGCGTGAAGTTGCACTCCAACACTGTTGCACCCTTCGCCTAAACATCGGGCCAGACTGGGGCGAGAACCAGTGATTGCCAACTCGAGCGAGGCCTAAAAGAGTGTCGATTTTTTGAGCGCACGACCGACTGCACTGCCAAACATATTTCTCGACTCAACTTTTGGCTCGGCTCCAACCACGCTGCAAATATTCATATGCTCGATCAAATGCTAGCGTCAAACTTTCGCATGCCAGACCCAGAGCTAGCTTGATATTTTTGACTTACTCCACGACCTGAAGAGACCTTCCCAGTTGTCACATGCTCGACTTGGAGCAAGATCATACAACTTCAAACCCCTGGTGAATACCGACTTAATCTATTTCCGCATCGCACTGATTTGCCGAACGTTCGCTTGACCGAGAGAACGATTTGGGAAAAATGTGCTTCCACTCGGATCTTTTTATGATTACATTAACGCAGTCTTCTTTTGGATGAACCAATCGGTGGGAACTAACTACGGGCAAATCTTTTTCTCGAGTCAACTTGTCGCTCGATTAGGAGCATGCTTCAAATGCATGTATGCTCGATTCTGAGCCAGCTTCGATCTTCCACATGCACGACCCAAAGCAAGGTCCGATATTTCACACCCTTAACTCCAAGCATGCCCATCCACAGTCAGGCTTCGAATATGCACAATCATGAAGCGAGGCAAGATGACTCAATCTATTTTCCCGTTGTATCGACTTTTGTAATGTCCCCTTGACGGTGAGCATGGTACGGGCAAGTAGAAGCTCCGTCGAAGCTTATATCATCTCAAACCTCAAATGCCCCAAGTTTTTGCCATCCAAGCCCAGAGTAATCCCCGAGAGTTAGCGAGTCATCTCAAGAAAGTACCAACTCATGGGGTATCCATTCTACATAGCGC
>CM060941.1:211727001-211749501 GCA_030765085.1 Allium cepa | reverse complement strand
GGCCGAGTGTGGGTAGCACGCTTAAGCGCCATCCATTTTCAGGGCTAGTTGATTCGGCAAGTGAGTAGTTACACACTCCTTAGTGAATTTCGACTTCCACGATCACCGTCCTACAGTCTTAATCGACCAACACCCTTTGTGGGTTATAGGTTAGCATACAGTTGGGCACCTTAACCCGACTTCTGATTCATCCCGCATCACCCATTCTGCTTACCAAAACTGGCCCACTTAGAGCTCTCAATTCCATGGCACGACTCACCAAAGCAGTCGCACCGTCCTACCTATTTAAAGTTTGAGAATATGTCAAGGGTGTTACACCCCTGATGCCTCTAATTATTTGCTTTACCTGATAGAACTAGCACGCGAGCTCCAGCTATCCTAAGGGAAACTTCGGAGGGAACCAGCTACTAGATGGTTTGATTAGTCTTTCTCCCCCATACCCAAGTTGTAACAACCCGATATTTTCAACCATTCACATCCGCACATGTCGGACTTGAATTGCTAAAAATACCGCGTTGTAAATAAAATTTGGCAAATCTCAGAATATACAGTAAATAAATAATCACAGATCACAGATACAGAGTAAATAATAATGCAGCGGAATTAAAAGAGATAGTAGTTCATGAAGCTACTATATAAAATAGGATACATCAAAGTTAAACAAGATATAACAGAAGAGTAACTAGATACATCAAGTACAAATCAGAATACATCACTGAAACACTGGATATAGAAAGCAAAATAGATGATTAGATCTTCAAGCAAAGCTCCAACTCCGAAGGTGAATCTTGAATGCTGAATCACTCAATCTGACTCGAGCGTAAAGCAAAACACAAAACACTCGAGTCAGGACATAAATACTAATGAATTGTATATTAACTCAAATGAATAGTAACAAAAATGCATCAGTAACTTAAAGGATGCTTGGGATCGCCCATCCTTTAAGGATCCGTTAAACTATTTACTATGTAGTAATATTGCGCAATTATAATAATGTCTACAGTAAAATAAACTTACTTTAAAATAGCATTTCGGGCTTACCCATATCACCCTTCACACATAATAGTCCCACCAGTCCATCCAATATCATGATATCTCCAGATCGGAAGACTATCAAAGGACACCACACGGGCTACGGGAGAAAAACAAACTCGTAGTAAAGGCTCGGTATGGTAGGTGACACGGCACACAAGGCAAAGCCATGGTAGATATACCAGTTACGCACACGTGCTGGTGGTAATGTAGCAGCCACTACGTCCACCCTGGAACACACTCCCAATCAAAATTAGAGGATGGCCATCTAATCAACCACAAGTAAGAGTATAGTATCGAAGAAGTGCGTCCGACCAGAGGAGCTACCCCTTTTGGCCCGAGATCGCTCTTGTTTTAGCCACCTTAAGCCAGCTCACGGGAGTTGGGTTCATGTAATATACCTCAAGAACGTCGCCACCATCCTACTTCGTTCTGAAAACTCCACCACGTACACAGTTGTTAAAGTGGTTTTCGGAGTTGGCAGAGAGTATGAAAACTTCTGATCCCGGTCTCTTTAACAACCAAACGTTATTATAACGTCGTGGTCATTTCAAAAATCATAATACTTCAAAAATCAAATCATTTCATTTCAAAACTATATTCCTTTCAAGATAGTTTATACTTCGGAACCAAAACCATTTTTACTTCAAAACTATATTCAAATCAAAATAGTTTGTACTTCGAAACCAAAACCATTTTTACTTCAAAACTATATTCAAATCAAAATAGTTTATACTTCGAAACCAAAACCATTTTTACTTCAAAACCATGTCCAAGTCAATACGATATCTTTTCCATTTCAAACATATATTCACCTTTCAAAAATCATAATACTTCAAAGTTATAACTTTGAAGTAAACCAAAATACTTGAAATCATTACACTTTGAAAATCATAACATTTTGAAATCATACATTTGAAATCAGTGAACATTCCTTTAATCCTTTACATTTTACAAATTTATTCAATTAAACCAAAATTTCAAAATTCCAATTTAATTCAAATCAAACCATCAGTTTCATTTCAATTCAGTTTCCTTACAAAACATTTCAAATCTTATCAATTTCAATATAGATTTGATCCACAAAATAAACTATTAAATTTTTAATATACTTCAAAGCTTTAATATCCCACATTTCAAAACTAAATTTTATAATTTCATATATCTCAAATTTAACTTCATTATTACTTAGTTTGAAATATTCATTTCATAAATCCAATATCATTTAAATAAACTCAAATTACAAGTAAGCCAAATATCTTTTCATACAAATATAAACTTCAAATATTGATTTATCAAAATCAAATATCATTCCAAATTCATATTCTTTCTCAAAGTAAAGATCAAAACATTTCCAAACCATTTAAATCATCAAAATATCATATCCTTTTCAAACCTCATTATCAAATCATTATTTGAATTCAATTTCAAATATTAAAATTTAAATATCATTTAAAAATCAAATATGTCATTCATTTATTATTTCAAATAACAATACAAAAATACGTTTCAAAATTCCATTCAAAAATTCATTTATCTCATTTGGTTTCATTCAATTTAACACATAACCAAGTAAACCTTATTTAAATTCAAATTCAAAGTAATTCCTTAAAATTCAAATTTAAATATTAAATTATATTCAAAACTCCATATATTTCACAAATAATCAATTACAATAGTTAAATCATTTAACACTTTAAAATATAACACAAATAGTGCAAAAATCTATAACATTTCAAAACATTGTCAAAATATAGCAACGACAACATTTATAAAGTGCTATCATAGCTTAAATTTTCCAAAATAGTTTAGTTTAGGAACAACGGCATTTATAAAATGCCGTAGTAGATATTTAGTTACTTCAAACATAGTTAAATTCACAACAACAGCATTTTAAAGTGCTGTCATAAAACTACAGCATTTTAGAAATGCTATTAATAAAATTCCAGATTTTATTATTGCTTCAGAAACATTGAACTTCAAAAATTTAATATTTTAGATTTTTAAATCATATTTCTAGACTTCAAAATTTCACATTTAAATCAACTTAACATATGATTTATCACAATAAAATTTTATAATTAAATATCCAATTAAAACTCACTTCCATTCGTTAAGTCAAAATTTCACCGTTTCCTAACTTATAAATTTTAACAAAACTTAACATTTTTCTTCAAATATCATTTCAAAATTTTAAATTTAATTTCCATTATTTACTTACATTTTCAAAGTAAAATTTAAAGTCAAAAATCACATTTACTTCAAATTTACATACTTAAATTCACAAATTCAAAACTTAATATTTAACTTTCTTAAAACCGTAAAATATATATTTTTAAATCAAAATTCGTACTTTTAAAAATACATATTTTAATAAAAATCATTTAAAAATATACCACGGGGTCTGTATATAATTTTATAACCTAGATCAAGTGATACAGATATATATCATTTCAATCCGCAAATTAAAAAGAAAATCCGGGTTCTATCGTTTCAAACCCGCAATCCCAAGTAAAATAAATACAATAAAAATCACTCAGGCCTATCATTTCAGCCCATAATGATTTTTCCCTATTCTAATGTCCGTTCGGGTATGTATCATTTCAACTCGTAGTGATTCTATTCTAACAGGGAATTTGCAGTGTGAATATATGCATAAACAATATAAACAATGTCAATGTTACAATATAATGTCTTATATCAGATGTCAGGTGATAATTAACAGTTTTAAAATGGTAATAACATGGCATAGCATATCATATGATCATCAATAACTTTCATAAATAATTTATATTACTATACGCTTGCCTTCAATTTACTATTTCATAAGTAGAAATGTCAAAGTGAGAAAGACTCGCCTTTTTCAAAGCTAGAGACCAGAACAACACACAACGATTCCAAAGGCATGACAAGCACGATTTGATTGAAATGAATGGAGAGCCTTGATATTGATCTTGTATACAACAAATAAACAAGACCATATAAAAATATATATACAATAAAAAGATTAATTGAAACAATAGGAAAGTAGAAGCAACAAATGACATTACCAAGCTTTTCAACCATTTTTGCCTGACCACAACTCCATGTATGCTCGGCTATACATGCTTAAGGCTCGGCCACACATGGTTCAGGTCTGGACAGTGGAGAATGATGGTGCAGCAGTGGCCAAAGGTCATGTAGTGGCTGGTGGTGGTTCTAGGGGTGGCCAAGAGGAGTATGTGAGAGAATATTGGCATTAAGGCTCGGCTAGGCTAGTTTTAACGCTTTGCCTGTAATTTTTTTGAGGAGTTTCATCACAGATGTTAGTCCGTGAGATGATAGTTTTGATGACAATAACCTTAGAATAGATTATAAAATATAAATACTGACATTATAAGTTTAGATATATATGTATATGTAGGATTTAACCTTGCAGGTACCAAGAATGAAGACTGTACAGTATAGAGATTCAAGATATCGAGATAGAAGACTCATGAGTATCAAGATTATCAAGAGTTTAAGATTTCAAGGTTAAGTATTTTTGTTAGGATTTTTGTTAAAACTCATAGAAAAGCACTGGCTTCTTAAAATCCAATTTATTCGTGGAATGGAATCCACTTCGAGCCTGTTAAAGGGATGGAACCCTAAGTAGGATGGAACCTACGAAAAATCTAGTGGAACATTGTTTTGTATCCGCTAACTTTTTATTCAAAATGATTTTTCGAAATTATATCATGTTTTCAAAATGTTTTTCAAAACTTTCCTTGTAAAAGATTTAAAACCCTCTATCCTAATTTTAAATAATTTTATCCTCAAAATTATCTTTAATTTCAAAGTCAAATTACTCCTGATTTTAAACTATCTTTTAATATAATATATTTAACCTTTATATATTTATACTTAGATTTAAATATAAAATTATAGTTAAATTCTATATATATTATTCTCTGTATTTACTTATGAATTTTAACTATAGTCAAGTATATTTATAAAGTTTGAAATAGTTTTAATATAAAATAAAAGTTATTTTCAAAGAAAATCAAAACACCAAAAAATCCTTTGGGATGTCGACATGCCCAAGTACCCCATGTCGACATGGTGTCAGTTGAGTTCAAAATTTAAATTTCAAAAGAAGTGTCTATTCGCCATAACTCTTCATCAATGGACATGGCTGTTGTTCTTCTATAAATAGGGGTTAGTTTCAATGAATTTTATATCAGATTTTCTTGTTTTTCACTCCTCTTCTTCTTCCACATTTCTTAATACATATTCTTACCATTACTCTGCCGAAATCAACATTGGATCGAACTCGATTACTTCTAGTTTGTTTCTCTATCACTATCTCTATAAGGTTCTCAGTGCTATTCAGAGTTATAGACTTCTTTGTAATCTATTAAGCGAGAAAAGGTGTGATTGTAGCCTTGGAAATCAATCAAGAGAGAAAAGGTGTGATTGTAGCCTTGGTAAATCAATTAGGTAAACTTGTGGCTCGGAAATCAAGTATCTATACCCAGAGGATAGAAATTCTGGAGGGTGCACCTCGTAGCCTTGAAACCGATGGTGTAATTGTACAATTGTTTTTGAAAGGAAATCCGTACTTGTATTACGGGACTGGATGTTGGGTAACTCCGAACCAGTATAAATCCGGTGTGTTCTTTCCTTTACTGGTTTTATTTTATTTCTACATCTGTGTTTGTTTCTGTGATCATATCTGTGTCTGTATATTTCATACATCGGTGTCTAAATTAACATAAACTGAAAAAGATTTTGTAATTCTTTATTAACACTATTCACCCCCCTCCTCTAGTGTTAATCCTAGCCTTAAGATCCGTAATCTGCATTTCTCACAATAGGGTGCCACGGCCATACTTGTTTCAGATCTGGACGGAGGTGGAGTTGGCTGAAGATGTGGCCAGAGGTGAAGTAGCAGCTGGTGGTGGTGGCTAAGAGGGTGGCCAAAGCAAGATACGGAAGGGTGGTGAAGATATGTGTTCGGTTATGCATGCTTTGGAGGAGTTTTTTTGCAAAACTTTATGGTGCAAACTCAAATGGAGGCACGACCCTAGTCATGGTCATAGGAAAGGGTGATGATTGCTGTTGTAGATGGTGGAGGTGATGGAGAAGGGCTAGGCCAAAAAAACTAGAAGAAGAGCAAGCAAAAATCAATAGAAAATAAGAAAGAAAAGATGAGATAAAGGAAGAGAGAAGCCATGGCTTACCATTTTCTTTTGGCCATGAATTTTTTTGTGATGGAGAGAAATGTTTTCACGTGAATGAAGTGAAAAAACACACGGCTATGGATGAGAAGTATACGGCTAAAGCAAAAGAAAGTGAAAGGCCAAGGAAATGAAGAGGCAGGAAAAGGAAGAGTCACAAGCACAAAGTCTCTTTGAATTTCCAAATTCTTTTAATTCAAATAAAGTTATTAAAACTTCAGAAAATAAAATAGAAAATAAAATAAAATAAAGTGATATAAACTAGACTGTAAAAATTGAAAACAAAGTACAATAAATGTTTAACAATTATAACAACACTTTTAAAAATGTTTTAAAAATAAAAATATATATAACATGTCAAATTACACATATTAGAACATGAATATGACAAACAAAATATTATTATTATAAATTAAAATTAACAGTTTTGTTAAATAAAACAATGTACCTACAATATCATAAAAAGCATAACTTTCACAATATAAATCGGATTTGAACGAAACGAAAAGCAGTATTCTTGAAATTTTATTTATTTTCATAATAAAATATAAAATTCAAATATTTTAATTTTAGACCATTTTGACCAAAAATTCGCTTTTTTGTAAAATATTCAATATATTCAGGTTTGAAATTATAATTCACATACAAATCAAAATTAGTATTTAAAATAACAAAATTATTCATTTTAATAAATGAAATAAAATTTTTAAATCAAGAATTAAACAATTAAAATATACAATTAAAATAATCACAAAATATAGGGTTGTTACACTCTTCCTCACTCAAAACTTTTCGTCCCCGAAAAGGAATGAGGTACGGGAAAAAAAAGATAGAATGAAATAGGATTAAGACAAGATGATAAGAAGATAGAAATTATACCTGATAAATGTTGTTATAGGTAAGTTTAATAAGATGGATATGATCTTCCCAAGATCCTCCAGAATCAAGAACACAAGCACGAAAAAGATCTTTTAAAACCTAATTCACCCATCCCGTTTGACCGACAGTCTATGGATAACAAGTAGTGCTCAGATTCAAAATGAGTTCCAAAGATTATAGAAAGATTTCTAAACAGACTGGTATAAGCAATACCTCCCCATTCTGTAGCAAGATAAGGAAAATAAGGACAACCAAAAGATAGTTTGGAAAACAAAATAAGATAATAAATTTGAAACTCTGAAAATTTCAACTTAAATAGAAATAAATTTTACATAAGTTAAATAAATCTTAACTATCTCTAATTTCATTTTCTCATCATCCAATTATCTGAAATAAACAATCTCAATATATATTGATACTCAATAAAATTAATTCTTCTTTATTCCTAATTAACATTAAATTTTATTCCTCTCAATATATTTTATCACCTATGTTAAATATATTTACACTTATTATAACTGCTTTAATTTATTCTTAGTTCCTTTGACATCGTTTTATATTGCAAATTATTCCATTACCCCTTTTTTCTCTTTATTTACCTCTGTAAATCTTTTTATAACTAAAATTTAAGTGTATAACATTTATTATAACCACTCAAATTTTATTTATAAAAATCCTTTTTATATTGTATATTATCCAATTACATATTCAACTTCTGTATAATTTAGGTAAGTTTTATTGGAATGAAATTATGTATTATACAAATAAAACTTTCTAATTTAAACATTTCAAGCTTAAATATTTATCCAAATCTTGAAATTATCCTTATCTTTCAAGAAAAAAATTAGGAATTAAAACTTTCGATAAATTCCAACTATTTAGAGATAAATAAAAGCACATATACTATATATATATATATATATATATCTTCAAATTTATTTCATATATCAGCATATGTTATAAATCCAATCTTATTTTAGAAATTCAAATCAATTAAATTTCCCAAAACAAAGCTGTAGCAAGACTACAGAACAGTCTCTTCACTTCGAAACACGAAAATGAATGTCGATGATGCCGCAGTCATCACAGAAGTTATTTTCAAAAGACAAAGAAAAGAGCACCAATTTTTAAACTTCAAAATTCTTTGGAAACAAATTTCTATTAGAAAACACTATAAATAATGTATCCTTTAAAACGTTAGACACAAGGTTTGAAATCCATCGGAAATTAAATTCTCAAATTCTTGTTTTAAATTCATTTTAAATTTCCAAATAAATTTATAACCATCTTTATAGTTCCATTATTTATATATGAAACAAGAGATAATGATATATAAGATCAAATATTATTTCTTAACAACTAATTCAATAAAAAAAATATTGTATAGTTACAAAATTTATTTCATTACTAAATTTGAAAAAAACTTATTGTGTCAGTTTGCTCTGTTCAAGTGTTTTGGAAATCCCATCGATAGCGTTGATCAGACGAATCGATCGAAAACCCAAATCAACATCAACAACTCAAACAACACAATATATAAAACATTAAATATTAGTTTACAAATACACTTCAAGAGTGATTTGAAGATAAGTTGGAAACAAAGATGAGATGATTAAATAACAAAATAGAGAGATGGATAAGCTTATATAAATCGCAGGCAACCTTAACCTGGTCAACCGTGACTTGAAGAATAAGATCGATGTGGATTTCTTGGATAGATCAACATTCGATCTCAAGATATAGAGTTCGAAATTATAAGAGATACTAGCATCTAAACCAAGGATATAAAATCTCTGGTGAATCGATGCTATTGCAAAGGAGTTTCCCCTTTTACAAGTAAATTTGAGGTTGGCGAGACCGCTGACTCATTATAAAGATCTTTTGAAGTGGAGTTTTGGGATACTCCAGAATCAAAAGAAGATAAATTATGAGAGCCACGAATGGATTTTTGAACCACGAGGAATGTTCCAAAATTCAAAGGAAAAGATTCAACTCGAATGAAAGTGATTCTGTAAATACATTTACCATATATGCTAAGTTTTGCCTAGAGCTACCAAAGCTCTGATACCAAATATAACAACCCAATATTTTCAACCATTCGCATCCGCAAATGTCGGACTTGAATTGCTCAAAATACCGCGTTGTAAATAAAGTTTGGCAAATCTTAGAATATACACTAAATAAATAATCATAGATCACAAACACATAGTAAATAATAATGCAACGGAATTAAAAGAGAGAGTAGTTCATGAAGCTACTACATAAAATAAGATACATCAGAGTTAAACTAGATACAACAGAAGAGTAACTAGATACATCAAGTACAAATCAGAATACATCACTGAAACACTGGATACAGAAAGCAAAACAGATGACTGGATCTTCAAGAAAAGCTCCAACTCCGAAGGTGAATCTTGAATGCTGAATCACTTAATCTGACTCGAGCGTAAAGCAAAACACAAAAGACTCGAGTCAGGGCATAAACACTTATGAACTGTAAATCAACTCAAATAGACAGTAACAAAAATGCATCATTAACTTAAAGGATGCTTGGGATCGCCCATCCTTTAAGGATCCGTTAAACTATTTACTATGTAGTAATATTGCGCTATTATAATAATGTCTATAGTAAAATAAACTTACTTTAAAATAGCGTTCCGGGCTTACCCATATCACCCTTCACGCATAACAGTCCCAGTAGTCCTTCCAATATCATGATATCTCCAGATCGGGAGACTATCAAAGGATATCACACAGGCTACGGGAGAAAAACAAACTCGTAGTAAATGCTCGGTATGGTAGGTGACACAGCACACAAGGCAATGCCAGGTAGATATACAAATTATGCAGACGGGCTGGTGGTAACCTAGCAGCCACTACGTCTACCTCGGAACACACTCCCAATCAAAATCGGAGGATGGCCATCTAATCAACCACAAATAAGAGTATAGTATCGAAGAAGTGCGTCTGACCAGAGGAGCTACCCCTTTTGGCCCGAGATCGCTACTGTTATAGCCACCTTAAGCCAACTCACGGGAATTGGGTCCACGTAATATACCTCAAGAACGTCGCCACCATCCTACTTCATTATGGAAACTCCACAGCGTACATAGTTGTTAAAGTGGTTTTCGAAGTAGGCAGAGAGTATGACAACTTCCGATCCCAGTCTCTTTAACAACCAAACATTATTATAACACCGTGGTCATTTCAAAACTCATAACACTTCAAAAATCAAATCATTTCATTTCAAAACTATATTCCTTTCAAGATAGTTTATACTTCGGAACCAAAACCATTTTTACTTCAAAACTATATTCAAATCAAAATAGTTTGTACTTCGAAACCAAAACCATTTTTTCCTCAAAACTATATTCAAATCAAAATAGTTCATACTTCGAAACCAAAACCATTTTTACTTCAAAACTATATTCAAATCAAAATATTTTATACTTCGAAACCAAAACCATTTTTACTTCAAAACCATGTCCAAGTCAATACGATATCATTTCCATTTCAAACATATATTCACCTTTCAAAAATCATAATACTTCAAAGTTATAACTTTTTCGAAACCAAAATACTTGAAATCATTACACTTTGAAAATCATAACATTTTGAAATCATGGAACATTCCTTTAATCCTTTATATTTTACAAATTTATTCAATTAAACCAAAATTTCAAATTTCCAATTTAATTCAAATCAAACCATCAATTTCAATTCAATTCAGCTTCCTTACAAAACATTTCAAATCTTATCAATTTAAATATAGATTTGATCCACAAAATAAACTATTAAATTTTTAATATACTTCAAAGCTTTAATATCCAACATTTCAAAACTAAATTTTATAATTTCATATATCTCAAATTTAACTTCATTATTACTTAGTTTGAAATATTAATTTCATAAATCCAATATCATTTAAATAAACTCAAATTACAAGTAAACCAAATATCTTTTCATACAAATATAAACTTCAAATATTCATGTATCAAAATCAAATATCATTCCAAATTCATATTCTTTCTCAAAATAAAAATCAAATCATTTTCAAACCATTTAAATCACTAAAATATCATATCCTTTCAAAACCTCATTATCAAATCATTATTTGAATTCAATTTCAAATATTCAAATTTAAATATCGTTTAAAAATCAAATATGTCATTCATTTATTATTTCAAATATCATTACAAAAAATACATTTCAAAATTCCATTCAAAAATTCATTTATCTTATTTGATTTCATTCAATTTAACACATAACCAAGTAACCTTATTAAATTCAAATTCAATGTAAATTCCTTAAAATTCAAATTTAAATATTAAATTATATTCAAAACTCCTTATATTTCACAAATAATCAATTCGAATTGTTAAATTATTTAACACTTTAAAATATAACACAAACAGTGTTAAAATCTATAACCTTTCAAAACATTGTCAAAATATAGCAACGATAGCATTTATAAAGTGCTATCATAGCTTAAAATTTCCAAAATAGTTTAGTTTATGAACAACGGCATTTATAAAATGCCGTAATAGATATTTAGTTACTTCAAACATAGTTAAATTCAAAACAACGGCGTTTTAAAGTGCTGTCATAAAACTACAGCATTTTAGAAATGCTATTAATAAAATTCCAAATTTTATTATAACTTCAAAAAATTCTATTTTAATTTTTTAAATCATATTTCTAGACTTCAAAATTTCACATTTAAATCAACTTAACATATGATTTATCACAATAAAATTTTATAATTAAATATCCAATTAAAACTCACTTTCATTCGTTATGTCAAAATTTCACTGTTTCTTAATTTATAAATTTCAACAAAACTTAACATTTTCCTTCAAATATCATTTCAAAACTTTAAATTTAATTTCCATTATTTACTTACATTTTTAAAATAAAATTTAAAGTCAAAGATCACATTTACTTCAAATTTACATACATAAATCCACAAATTCAAAACTTAATATTTAACTCTCTTAAAACCGTAAAATATATATTTTTAAATCAAAATTCATACTTTTAAAAATACATATTTTAATAAAAATCATTTAAAAATATACCAAGGGGTATGTATATAATTTTATAACCTAGGTTAGCTGATACGGATATATATCATTTCAATCCGCAATTTAAAAAGAAAACCCGGGTTCTAATATTTCAAACCCGCAATTCCAAGTAAAATAAATACAATAAAAATCACTCAGGCCTATCATTTCAGACCATAATGATTTTTCCCTATTCTAATGTCCGTTCGGGTATGTATCATTTCAACCCATAGCGATTCTATTCTAACAGGGAACTTGCAGTGTGAATATATGCATAAACAATATAAACAATGTCAATGTTACAATATAATGTCATATATCAAATGTCAGGTGATAATTAACAGTTTTAAAATGGTAATAACATGGCATAGCATATAACATGATCATCATTAACTTGCATAAACATTTTATGTTACTATACACTTGCCATCAATTTACTATTTCATAAGTAGAAATGTCAGAGTGAGAAAGACTCACCTTTTTCAAAGCTAGAGACCAGAACAACACACAACGATTCCAAAGGCACGACAAGCACGATTTGATTGAAATGAATGGAGATCCTTGATATTGATCTTGTATACAACAAATAAACAAGACCATATAAACATATATATACAATACAAAGATTAATTGAAACAATAGGAAAGTAGAAGCAACAAATGACATTACCAAGCTTTTCAACCATTTTTGCTTGACCACAACTCCATGTAAGCTCGGCTATACATGCTTAGGGCTCGTCCACACATGGTTCAGGTCTGGACAGTGGAGAATGATGGTGTAGAAGCGGCAAAAGGTCATGTAGTGGCTGGTGGTGGTGGTTCTAGGGGTGGCCAAGAGGAGTATGTGAGAGAATATTGGCATTAAGGCTCGGCTAGGCTAGTTTTGAGGGTTTGCTTGCAATTTTTTTGGAGGAGTTTCATCATTGGGTGCCACGCCCATACTTGTTTCAGATCTGAACAGAGGTGAAATTGGCTGAAGATGCGGCTAGAGGTGAAGTAGCAACTGGTGGTGGTGGCTAAGAGGGTGGCCAAAGCAAGATATGGAAGGGTGGTGAAGATATGTGTTCGGTTATGCATGCTTTGGAGGAGTTTTTTGCAAAACTTTATGGTGCAAACTCAAATAGAGGCACAGCCCTGGTCATGGTTAGATAAAAGGGTGATAATTGCTGCTGTAGATGGTGGAGGTGATGGTGGAGCTGATGGGGAAGGCTAGGCCAAGCAAACTAGAAGAAGAGCAAGCGAAAATCAATAGAAAATAAGAAAGAAAAGATGAGATAAAGGAAGAGAAAAGCCATGGCTTACCATTTTCTTTTGGCCGTGAATTTTTTTGTGATGGAGAGAAATGTTTTCACGTGAATAAAGTGAAAAAACACACGGATATGGATGAGAAGTGTACGGCTAAAGCAAAAGAAAGTGAAAGGCTAAGGAAATGAAGAGGCAGGAAAAGGAAGAGTCACAAGTTACAAGCATAAAGTCTCTTTGAATTTCCAAATTCTTTTAATTCAAATAAACTAATTAAAATTTCAGAAAATAAAATAGAAAACAAAACAAAATAAATTGAGAAAGAAAAATAAATAATAATCTTAAGGAAAAATATAAAATAAATAAGAAAATAGTTGATAAATTGAAACTAGACTGTAAAAATAGAAAATAAATTTACAATAAACGTTTAACAATTATGACAACACTTTTAAAAATGTTTTAAAAAAAATATAACATTTCATACTACACATATTAGAACATGAATATGAAAAAAAAAATTATTATTATAAATTAAAATAAACAGTTTTGTTAAATAAAACAATGTACGTACAATATTGTAAAAAGCATAACTTTCACAATATAAATCGGATTTCAACGAAACGAAAAGCAGTATTCTTGAAATTTTATTTATTTTCATAATAAAAGATAAAATTAAAATTTTCAAACAATTAAATTTTAAATTTAAAAGTCAAAATTTGACCATTTTGACCAAAAATTCACTTTTTTGTAAAATATTCAATATATTCATGTTTGAAATTATAATTCACATACAAATCAAAATTAATATTTAAAATAACAAAATTATTCATTTTAATAAATAAAATAAAGTTTTTAAATCAGGAATTCAACAATTAAAATATACAATTAAAATAATCACTAAATATAGGGTTGTTACACTAGTCAGACGAACGATTTGCACGTCGGTATCGCTACGAGCCTCTACCAGTGTTTCATCTCGCTTCGCCCAGCTCAAGAATAGTTCACCATCTTTCGGGTCCCGACAGGCATGCTCCCACTCGAACCCTTCACAAAAGATCAAGGTCGGTCGGCGGTGCACCCCACAAAGGAGATCCCACCCATCAGCTTCCTTACACCTTTCGAGTTTTCACACCCCATCGACTTGCATGCATGTCAGACTCCTTGGTCCGTGTTTTAAGACGGGTCGAATGTGGAGCACACTAGACAGTGCTAGGAGCGCACAAGTGCGCCGCAAACGATGTGCCATTGAAGCGCGCACTGTATCCTCGACTGCACCAACGACATTACCTCAAGCAAATCAAATGCCCAAGGCTTAGACCGCAAGCACAGCCCGCAACGATCCACGTGCCGAGCCAAGTTGCTAACCAACCTTATATGTGAGTAGTTCAACATCAAACCAGCACGCATCGCCGACCCCCATTCGTTTCCCTCCTTACAATTTCAAGCACTCTTTGACTCTCTTTTCAAAGTCCTTTTCATCTTTCCCTTGCGGTACTAGTTAGCTATCAGTCACTCGTCGCTATTTAGCCTTGGATGAAATTTACCACCCAATTGGGGCTGCATTCCCAAACAATCCGACTCATCGACAACGCTTCATGTTGTAGCAAGGTTCAAGCCGAACGGGGCTATCACCCTCCCTGGCACCCCTTTCCAAGGGACCTAGGCCTGATCCGTAGCTGATGACGCTTCTCTAGACTACAATTTAGGTGGCACAGCCACCTAATTCTCAAGTTGGGCTTTTCCCGATTCGCTCGTCGTTACTAAGGGAATCTTCGTAAGTTTCTTCTCCTCTGCTTATTGATATGCTTGAACTCAGCGGGTTGCCCCACCTGATCTGAGGTCATGTTACGAGCTGGAAACTAAGGAAAACGTTGAAAATGGTTTTAGTTAGTGTTACATCGTGCGTAGGACTCCTGGACGCAGTTAGAGACTCGCGTGTTAACTCGATACACCATTCGCCGCGTGTAGACCTAACAACAACATTCACTTAAACCAACCGCACAATTATGGCACGGAGGGTCAATCTCCACATTCGCCATCACTCACGGTATGTTTACAGTAGGTGGATGGTTAGAATGATGCAAGGCATGATGCCCAAACAGACGTGCTCTCAACCTAATGGCCTCGAGCGCAACTTGCATTCAAAGACTCGATGGTTCACGAGATTCTGCAATTCACACCAAGTGTCGCATTTCGCTACGTTCTTCATCGACACGAGAGCCAAGATATCCATTGCCAGGAGTCATTCAAACGCTCACTGGAATAACACGAAGCACATCAAAATGATGGCACGCTCTCCAACAACAACTGTCCTTGGCACAAACCATGTCGGTTTCTTAGTCTACTCTACATCTTACTTCAATTGAAGCAAAGATGAAGGCAGCAAATGGAACCCATCCAAACAATGCAAGTGTTAACCACACAAATACGTAGTTCTCGACGGGTATGAGTACAATTTCATAGTTGTTCAAGAAGGAACTCTACAATGATCCTTTCGCGGGTTCACCTACGGAAATCTTGTTATGACTTCTCCTTCCTCTAAATGATAAGGTTCAGTGGACTTAATTCTCGTGACGCCATAGGCGGCGAACCACCTCTATCTCCACTATCCAAACACTTCACCAGACCATTCAATCGGTAGGAGCGATAGACGGTGTGTACAAAGGGTAGGGACGTAATCAATGCGAGCTGAGGACTCACGTTTACTAGGAATTCCTCGTTGAAGACCAACAATTGCAATAATCAATCCCCATCACGATGAAATTTTCAAAGATTACCCAAGTCTATCGACAAAGGATTATACTCGCAGAATACATCAGCGTAGCACGCGTGCAGGCCAGAACATCTAAGGGCATCGCAGGCTTGTTATTACCTCAAACTTCCATGGCCTAAGCGGCCATAGTCCCTCTAAGAAGCTGACCATGAAGGGATGACTTTATGTAGCTAGTTAGCAGGCCGAGGTCTCGTTCGTTAACGGAATTAACCAGACAAATTGCTCCACCAACTAACAACGACCATGCACCAGCACCCATAGAATCAAGAAAGAGCTCTCAGTCTGTCAATCCTTACTATGTCCTAAACTGGTAAGTTTCCTCGTGTTGAGTGAACTTAAGCCGTAGGCTCCACTCCTAGTGGTGCCCTTCCGTTAATTCCTTTAAGTTTCATCCTTGCGACCATACTCCCCCCGGAACCCAAAAACTTTGATTGTTTAAAAGGTGCCAACGGAGTCCTAAAAACAACATTCGTTGATCCCTGGTCGGCATCGTTTATGGTTGAGACTAGGACGGTATCTGATCGTCTTCGAGCTCCTAACTTTCATTCTTGATTAAAGAAAACATCCTTGGCAAATTCTTTCGCAGTTGTTCATCTTTCATAAATCCAAGAATTTCACCTCTGACTATGAAATACAAATGCCTCCGATTGTCCCGCTTAATCATTACTCCGATCCTGAAGGCCAATACAATAGGACTGAAATCTTGTGATGTTATCCCATGCCAACATATACAAGCGTAGGCTTGCTTTAAGCACTCTAATTTCTTCAAAGTAACAATGCCGAAGGCACGACCCAACCAATTAAGGCCAGATTTGTAACGTCGGCAAAAGGGACAGGACGTCAGGTGCTCGTCAAAGGCGGACCTGACGACCAAACCCAAAGTCCAACTACGAGCTTTTTATTTGCAACAACTTAAATATACGCTATTGGAGCTGGAATTACTGCGGTTTCTGGCACCATACTTTCCCTCCAATGGATCCTCGTTAAGGGATTTAGATTGTACTCATTCCAATTACCAAATTCTAAGAGCCTAATATTGTTATTTATTGTCACTACCTCCCCGTGTCAGGATTGGGTAATTTGCACGCCTGCTGCTTTTCTTTGATGTGATAGCCATTTCTCAGGCTCCCTCTCCAGAATCGTGCCCTAATTCTCCATTACCCGTCACTACCATGGTAGGCCTCTATCCTACCATCGAAAGTTGATAGGGCAGAAATTTAAGTGATGCATCGCTGGCACAAAGGCCATGCGATTGGCCAAGTTTTAATGAAATCATCAAACCATCGGACAAAGCCCGTGTCAGTCTTTCATCTAATAAATGCAACCCTTCCAAAAGTCGGATTTTTTTGAACGTATTAGCTCTATAATTACTACGGTTATCCAAGTAGCACGTACAATCAAACAAACTATAACTGGTTTAATGAGCCATTCGCAGTTTCACAGTCTGAATTTGTTAATACTAACGCATGCATGGCTTAATATTTAAGACAAGCATATGACTACTGACAGGATCAACCAGGTAGCACGTCCTTAAAGGCACCGATAATATGACACACACGCTCTTAACTAAAAGTGATGACGACACAATCGTGCGACGTCTTTTCACAAAGTGCGGAAAAACTGAGATACAATCTGGTTTCAAACAGGGAACACGCCTTTGAAATCTTAATCAATACGCCATATCCATAAAACTTTGGAACCACTCGATGACCAAGTTCACCGACGACAAATAACATCGTCGATCAGCGCCAAAGAAGGTACAGCCATTGGTCGTCCCCTGCATCACCACAAGGCGCGGTGAGGGACAACAAAACAGGTAAGAATCGAACAATTCCCTTTTAAATCATTAAAAGACAACATCGCACATATCAAATCTCAAGCTCCAAGTATTAAAATGGTGGTTTACCATTGGTTGGCTGCAACAAAACCGGGAGCCCAACAATAAAACACACCTATAACCACTCACATGCCACCGCGACCACAACCCATTTATGTTCTCGGCCACCTCCGCAATGTTGAAATAAGTCAACAAGTAATAAAAGCTCAAGAAAAAAACAGGATGATCCGCCGAGCATAAAAAACTAATTTAACGAGCCAATCCAACATTTCAAAAGCCCAAACATTAACCAGCTCGATCAAAATAAGCTCGATATATTTTCCAACTTAACTCAGATTTGAAGCCCAAAAGTCTCACATCTCAATCGTTATAATACCAACCAGCCAGACCGGGACTGTCCTTCTGTCAGCTTCAAATACTACCATATTCATAGGAAAAATTTTGAAATTATAAACGTCATTCGGGACCTTGCACCGGGCATCCAACATCATGCGCGGTGCCTATTTCTAGTACGTGGCACCACAACCATTTCCCATGTCACATCAATCCGTACAACTACCTCCCCCCAATATAGGAATTTTTAAAATCTAGCTAATATGACCCCCGCAATCCAAAGTATCTCTGCTATGTAGGAAAATCCGGGTAAATATCATTCTCGGGTCAAAATGCAGGTCGACTCGAAGTGAACCCCGAGATTTTTCATGTCTGACTCGGAGCAGGCGAGTAATAGGAAACCATGAACATGACTAGATGCAGGTACCGAGTTTTTTCAAGACCGACCCGAAGCCAACTCGGCCACTTGAATACTTTGGGTAAATGATGCTCTGACTCGAAGCACGCTTGCAGTTTTCACGTGCTCTATTTAAAGCAGGGACTTCCTCGGGCTTGCTTCGAGAAACTTGCCGAATGACCCAAAGCGCGCTTCGAGTTTTCCACCGAGCGACTCGAAGTAGCGGCATCAAAGTGCATGCTTTAGGTATTTACCACTCCGACCCGAAGCGCTCCCCGAGTTTCCACGTGGCCGACTCGAAGCAAGGCTGTGGTCGGGCATGAAGTTGCACTCCGACCCTGATGTTTAGGCGGGAACATTGGGCCAGACCGAGGAGAGCGCCAGGCGATCGCCAACTCGTGCGGCTCCCAAAAGCATGTTACGGGGGACGTACGGCCGAGCGCACGACCGAACGCACGATTATGAGGGATAAGGGACTTATTTCTCGACTCGATATTCAGCCCGACTCGGAGCACGCTTCTATCGGTCGTACGCTCGATTCGTATCGTCGTTCCATATCCAGGTTCAAATTTTCAAATGCCCGAGCCAAAGCAAGTTCCGAATTTCCTCGGAGCAATATCGTCCAGGGCGAGCTTCGAGTACGTAGCCGCTTGCCCCGAAGCACGCTGGCAGTTTTTTCATGCTCGACTCGGAGCAGGCACTTCCTCGGGCTTGCTTCGGTAATGTTCCGAATGACCCGGAGCACGCTCCGAGTTTTCCATCGCGCGACTCGAAGCAGCTACTTCAAAGTGCATGCTTCGGGCATTTACCACTCTGACCCGAAGCGCTCCTCGAGTTTCCTTGTGCCCGACTCGAAGCAAGGCCGTAGTCGGGCGTGAAGTTGCGCTCCGACCTTCATGTTTAGGCGGGAATATCGGGCCAGACCGGGGTGAGCACCGGGTGATAGCCAACTCGTGCGGCTCCCAAAAGCGTGTCGATTTGCCGGACGCACGACCAAGCGCGTGGTTACGGAGGATAGTGGACATATTTCACGACTCAACTTTCGGCTAAACACACGGGTGACTGCCAACTCGAGCGGTTCCCAAAAGCGTGTCGATTTGCTGGACGCACGACTGAGCGCGCGGTTACGGGAGATAAGGGACTTATTTCTCGACTTGACATTAGGCCTGACTCGGAGCACGCTTATGTCGATCGTACGCTCGATTTGTATCGTCGTTCCATACCCAGCTTCAAATTATCGAATGCTCAAGCCAAAGCAACTTCCGAGGTTTCTCGGAGCAATATCGTCCAGGGTGAGCTTCGGGTACGTAGCCAAATGACCCGAAGCACTCTGGCAGTTTTTTACGCTCGACTCGGAGAAGGGACTTCCTCGGGCTTGCTTCGAGAAAGTTGCTGAATGACCCGAAGCGCGCACCGAGTTTTCCACCACACGACTCGAAGTAGCGGCATTCAAGTGCACGCTTCGAGTATTTACCACTCTGACCCGAAGCGCTCCCCGAGTTTCCACGTGCCCGACTCGAAGCAAGGCCGTGGTTGGGCGTGAAGTTGCGCTACGACCCCGATGTTTAGGCGGGAATATCGGGCCAGACCGGGGAGAGCGCCGGGTAATCGTCAACTCATGCGGTTCCCAAAAGCGTGTCGATTTGTCGAACGCATGACCAAGCGTGCGATTACGGGGGATAAGGGACTTATTTCCCGACTTGACTTTCGGCCCGACTTGGAGCACGCTTCTGTCGTTCATACGCTCGATTCGTATCGTCGTTCCATACCCAGCTTCAAATTTTCGAATGCCCATGCCAAAGCAAATTCTGTGTTTCTTCGGAGCAATATCGTCTAGGGCGAGCTTAGGGTACGTAGCCGCTTGACCCGAAGCACGCTGACAGTTTTTTCGTGCTCGACTTGGAGCAGGCACTTCCTCGAGCTTGCTTTGGGAAAGTGGCCGAATGACTCAAAGCATGCTACGAGTTTTCCATCGCACAGCTCGAAGCAGCTGCATAAAAGTGCACTCTTCGGGTATTTACCACTCTGACCCGAAGCGCTCCCCAAGTTTCCACGTGCCCAGCTCCAAGCAAGGTCGTGGTCGATCGTGAAGTTGCTCTCCGACCCCGATGTTTAGGCGGGAACATCGGGCCGGACCAGGGCGAGCGCCTGGTGATCGCCAACTCGTGCGGCTCCCAAAAAGCGTGTCGATTTGCCGGACACACAACCGAGCGCGTGATTACAAAGGATAGTGGACATATTTCACGACTCGACTTTTGGCTAGACACACGGGTGACTGCCAACTCGAGCGGTTCCCAAAAGCGTGTCGATTTGCCGGACGCACGACCGAGCGCGTGGTTACGGGTGATAAGGGACTTATTTCTCGACTCGACATTCGGCCCGACTCGGAGCATGCTTCTGTCGTTCATACGCTCGATTCATATCGTCGTTCCATACCTAGCTTCAAATTATCGAATGCTCGAGCCAAACCAACTTCCGAGGTCTCTCGGAGCAATATCGTCCAGGGCGAGCTTCGGGTATGTAGCCGCATGACCCGAAGCACGCTGGCAGTTTTTTCATGCTCGACTCTGAGCAGGGAATTCCTCGGGCTTGCTTCGAGAAAGTTGCCGAATGACCCGAAGCACGCACCAAATTTTCCATCGCGCGACTCGAAGCAGCGGCATCCCAATGCACGCTTTGGGTATTTACCACTCTGACCCGAAGCGCTCCCCGAGTTTCCACGTGCCCGACTCGAAGCAAGGTCGTTGTCGGGCGTGAAGTTGCGCTACGACCCTGATGTTTAGAGGGAAACATCGGGCCGGACCGCGGCGAGCATCGGGTAATCGCCAACTCGTGCGGTTTCCAAAAGCGTGTCGATTTGTCGGACGCACGACCGAGCGTACGGTTACGGGGGATAGTGACTTATTTGTTGACTCGACATTCGGCCCGACTCGGAGCACGCTTCTATCGTTCGTACGCTCGATTCGTATCCTCGTTCCATACCCAGCTTCAAATTTCCGAATGCTTGAGCCAAAGCAACTTTTGATTTTTCTCGAAGCAATATCGTCCAGGGCGGGCTTCGGGTATGTAGCCGCATGACCCAAAGCAAGCTGGCATTTTCCACATGCACGACTCGAAGCAGGGACTTCCTCAGGATTGCTTCGGGAGGCTTGCTTCGAGAGGTCGTCGCGGCTCGACCCGGAGCACGATCCAAATCTTTGTATGCTCGTTCCTGACCCTACTTTAAATTTCCAAATACCCGAGCTAATGCAAGTTTCGAGTTTTCTTGGAGCAATATCGTCCGAGGCGAGCTTCTGGTATGTTGCCGCGTGACCCTTAGCATGCTAGCAGTTTTCACGTGCACGACTCGAAGCAGGCACTTCCTCGGGGTTTCTTCGGGAAGGTTGTCGCGGCTCGATCCAGAGCACGATCTAAGTGTTTGTATGCTCATTCCTGACCCAGCTTCAAATTTTCGAATGCCCGAGCCAAAGTAAGTTCTGACTTTTCTCGAAGCAATATCGTCCAGGGCGAGCTTCGGGTATGTAGCCGCATCACCTAAAGCACGCTAGCAGTTTTTTCTTGCTCGACTCGAAGCAGGGACTTCCTTAGGCTTACTTCGGTAAAGTTTCCGAATGACTCGAAGCGCGCTTCGAGTTTTCCATCGCGCGATTCGAAGTAGCAGCATCCAAGTGCATGCTTTAGGTATTTACCACTCCGACCCGAAGCGCTCCCCGAGTTTCCACGTGCCCAACTCAAAGCAAGGCCGTC